>CM062845.1:0-32567 GCA_031772225.1 Eubasilissa splendida | reverse complement strand
TATTTTGTAGAGTCAGAACTACACTTTTCTTGAAAAATATGCAAGGCTATGGTTGCAATTTACATTGGATTGAATTTCATTTAATTGATTAAGAGTAGTTGCACAATTAAAAATAACAAAAAATAAGAGATTATATATGAATACGCTTTTAGAACGATAAGAGTGCAAACGGCAAAGTATTATTACTGCACAAAATAAATGATTAAAAGAAAGGATAATGCTGAGTGCATCTCTTCACTGCTCAAATAGCTAACAATATTTAAACAATAATTTTAAAATGTACAATTTTAACATTAGGGAAAACGTTGACAAAAAAGATTCATAGATATTCAGAAGATGATAAAGTTTTTAGTCTATTTATGTTTAATTATGCATATTAAAAAAAAATCGAAATATTCAAAATTAGTTGAAACTAAAAACCTTTGGTACATTAGAAAAGAAGGATTCAAAAGGATATTCTGAATTATTCACATTTTTTTAAATGTTGAAATATTAACAAAAAAAGGTATTACAAGATATAGTTGTTTATTACTCTTTGATTAAATTTCTATAGCGCCCAGTTTATTCTATTAAAATAGTTATGATCTTATTGAAGATAGAATACAGAAATGGCTATGTTGACGCAGTCTTTGAAAAAAAAATAGAAAAACGTAAGAAAATTAAAAAATATCAAGTCACTAATACCATTACCAGGTCACAATTTCCGCTATGGTTATGAAGTGCAAATACATTAACTATTCATTCTTTAATTATGTTATTACTAGAATTATAATATTATCTCAACATCACAAGCTCATTTCATTTGTTTTAACTGAAATTGATGTACGAGGGCCAAGTAAAAAATAAGGTTCCTTACGCTGTACACTCGCCACGCGAGATGCTAGGCGAAATCCGGCAACACCGCCTTGATTGTTGGTCCCTTAACTACATCCCCACTACCGGGAGCAAACGCTGCGACGCTCAGTAAAAGCCTGACAGCCATCCGCTATGGAACCCGCCATCGCCGTTACCGCCAGGTGTGAAATCCGTTCGGTGATTCGATTTTTAAACGCGAAGAAGCTTAAACCTGTTGAAATTCATCGACAGTTGGAAGAAGTTTATGGCACAGCTTGCATCAGCGTCCAACACGTCCGCAAATGGTGCAGGGAGTTCTCCGAAGGACGCACAGACGTCCACGACGAGCAAAGGAGTGGGAGGCCATCGGTGTCGGACGAAGTCGTGGCGAAGATTGAGCGCATTCTCCTCGAAGATCGGAGAGTAACGCTTCGGGAGCTTGCTGTCCAGGTTCCTGAGGTTTGTGAAAAAACCATCGACAACATTTTGACCGATAAACTTGGTTATCGCAAGGTGTGCGCGCGGTGGGTCCCACGCATGCTTTCAGAAACCCACAAAGACAATCGTGTCAAGTGTGCCGAGGGGTTTCTTCGAGAATGCGCCGAGAATACCGAAGAATTCTTGGACTCCATTATTACGGGAGATGAAACGTGGTGTCACTACGTCACTCCAGAAACAAAAGAACAGTCCAAACAATGGCGCCATCCTGAATCGCCTAGGCCGAAAAAGTTTAAGCAGACGCTTTCCGCAGGGAAAGTGATGGCTACGGTGTTTTGGGACCGAAAAGGCGTCTTGCTGACCGAGTTTATGCCTAAAGGGACCACCATCAATTCGGACAGGTACTGCGAGACATTGACAAAACTCAAAAGAGCCATCCATAATCGCCGGAGAGGAAGGCTGACCAAGGGCGTTAGGCTGCACCACGACAACGCTCGCCCGCATGTCTCTCGACAGACCACCGCCCTACTGGACAAATTCGGCTGGAAATTGCTTGACCATGCCCCCTACAGCCCTGATCTTGCTCCCAGCGACTTCCACTTGTTTCCGAAATTGAAGCAACACTTGGGTGGACAACGCTTCAATACAGATGAAGAGGTGAAAGAAGCGGTCACCAAGTTCATCGGCGGCCTAGCGGCGGAATTCTTCGAAGCGGGTTTTCAGAAGTGGATAACTCGTCAGGAAAAATGCATAGAAAAATCAGGAGACTATGTAGAAAAATAGAATAAAGTACAAGCTTTCAGATGGTTTACTTATTTATTGCAATAAAAAATACCTTATACCTGAAAAAAATGTAGGAACCTTATTTTTTACTTGCCCCTCGTATGAACATATTTTTAGTTTAAAAAAATTCTTAATATCGTAAAGAACCATAAAGGTAAGATCCAAAGTGATTTTACATGTAATCTAATTTTAAATGGTGGATAATGTTTAAATTGTTATTTAGATTCAATCAAAAAACATAAGAAATTTGAGTAACTTAAGCTTATAATCTGCAATAAATTAAATGATTTCATATATTAGTACTATTTTTTATGGTACAATTAAATTTTTCAACAGCCTGGTACTACTTAATCAATACAGTAGACTCTCGGGTTGCAGATTAACTGGGACGACATTAAATTTCTAAAATGTTGAACATTTTGAAGTATTATTTAAAATGTAAAAATAATTTTTCATTTGACTACATAATATGTACCAGAAAATTAAACAGGCTTTATTGATAATGTCACAAAAAAAAAGAATTATAAATCAATCTCAAGTTGACCAAATATCCCGATGGATGATGTGTTCACAATAGATTATGCATGCAGAAAAGAATTTTTTTGATTAATAGTAGTAATAGTAAATAACTTTGACAATACTATATTGACTCAATATTTATTTTCTTTATTACACATTATTTTTTTGGAAAAAAAATAATTTTTTAATGAGAAAGAAGAAAGAATATTTAGAGAATATAATGTATTATATTAATTTTAATAGGGTCTTATAATTAATTTGCACCAACATAATCTCTATTATGAACTGAAAGATTTTTATTAAATAACTATTTCCTATGTTTAAGAGATTATAATTTTCTTGGGTTTCTCTTTTAAGCATATTAATATTAGAAACATTAATAGAAGCTTGAACACACACCATACCTACTAATTCTAAACTACTTGATAAAACTAGTTCAATAAATTTTTTTAAAACTACAACTCGATTACGTGATTTTATTGTGCCTTGGCAAAATAAAAATCCAATTGGCTGCTTCTATTTAGTCTTAAGTCCTCTTAACATGAAAACACATGCATGATCTGCAAAAACTGGTCTACGCAGGCCATCTCTGACATCTTGAAAATCTTAAATATAATCGGAACTACTTTTGTACATTAGATTAAGTGATATAGAAATTTCATCAAATAGTAACACAAACTTTTTCTTGCAATTTCATTTCTTTTGTCATTATTTCTATATTTTTTTAAATATGTATATTCATACCCGACCTAAAAGGAAACTTTTTTAATAATTAATTGTTTAATAATTCATTGTTTTTCGACTCCGCAGTGCATATATTTTTGATAAAAATCGATAGCATCTATTGCTATATTTAGATAAAGCTAAACCAAAATTTTTGTTATCTTTAGTGTAACTACGACCACATATATATTTTTTTGTTTCTTAATCTGACAGTGAATAAAAGAATAAGTTGTTTCATTCAAGAATTTGTGGTAATAAAGTTTAGCAACCTCAGCTGCTTTCACCCTCCTTTTTACTTTTCTTTTATCACCCTTCTGAATTTCATGCATCGGATGAACAGTTTTTTCAGAAGTCAAGCCTGCAGGGCACATGCTGAGCATCTCTCGATTGTAGTTTAGTTTATCTGAAATAGATGATAAAAGTAAATGTATTAATGTTTAAATTAAATAATCCATCTACAAATAGTATTATAATTAAATAGTCAACATTTAAAGTTTTTTAATTTATGAAAAATGAATTCATGTAAATAGTAAAATTGTATAGTTATGAAGTTTTAAATAAAATTCACATTTTATAACTAAATAATAATCAATAATTATTTGGATTAAAGAAAAATAAAACTATGTTATTTATTTATTTATACACCTTTCAGGGTGGAAACAAATATTTAACTGAATACTAAATGTATACTTATAAAGAGCTTCAATTAATTAACAAAATTTTGTGAATTTATAACCAAAATCTTTACAATAGTATTAAAACTGAACTTATTAAATGTTTGAATCTTGGACAGGTCACACAAAAATCTGCAACATCATTACTTGTTTTAGCTGTTTATTATTGAGATGCATATACAGAATATGTCGCATAAATATTTATACTATTTTGAAACTATGAAAAATAGGATTAAGTCAATGTTCTCCTCACTTGTAACAGGGACAAGAGCCAAAACTCAAATTAATGGGAGACTATTTTAATCAAGCATATTGAATGGTTTATTTGTTGAAATTGAATGAAGTGCGAGAAAGTAAAGATTTATTTGAACAAAGGGCCGACATGTATTTTTAGGTTCAGTAAGTCAGAGTAAGTAACGGTGTTTTTGATTCTGTTAAAATAAGTTCTGACCCTTGACCATGTCTTTTTTTGCTTGTCCATCACGGATCACAATTTTTTTTACAGTTATATCGTTAATAGTAAATTTCAGCTCCCGGCAAACATATGTCATCTTTTTCTCAATTCGCCACATTTGATCTCTATAATATCCAAATTTTTTAACGATAATGGTATTAATTGACTAGTAATATTTCCTATTCTATAATAATATTGTACTTATTCTATAAAATGTAATTTTTACTTGATTAATGCCACAAATCACTCTTGAAGGGTGGATCGCCTAAGTAAAACAAGAAAATAAGATTTGTTCAAATAATTAAATAAATTCTATTATAAATTCAAACCTTTTCGTGCTTGCCGTACTCGTTTCGCAGGTGTAAGAATATCAATCGGAGACTGATGAATTAATTCTACAGTTTCTGAAAATTGAGAATTGCTTGTTATTTCATTTAATATAAAGGGACCAATATTAACAATAATTTAATTTAATATTAATTAGACCTAAATGAAAAAGATACGATCCCCATTCCATATTTCAATTATTTTATCGGCTTTCTAATTTTATTCCATTTCAGCAATACGATAAATTGAACTCTTATATTACATATTCTATAACATATTTAGAGGATCCTCTAAAAATTATTTTTTGGGCCTTTAAAATTTCAACATGAAACAGCAGCAAGTCATCCGCAATGAACACGACCAGTGCATGGCAGACATTAACCGTATATATAATTTGTCGATGGTCAATCATCTGTCATATTTTAATGCCCAAATATATATTTGTAATGTTTTCGTTTCTTTAATAATTATTTATTGTAAACATGAAGGTTGTTTTTAATCTAGTCTCACAGGTTTAGTATTTTTTTTCATGAATGTCTGCGTAACCCTGAGTGAGGAGAAAACCGTTACCGGTAAGCACCTTCATAATTTAAATACGACTCATTTTATAAAAATGCCGCGATTCAACTGTAAAATTTTTATTTTTGAATTATTTTTTATGTTTCATGCCCAAAACTATGTTTGAAGCGGCTCTATATTTAAACACAATTAAAATATTGTTTTGTGTTTGCAATATTCTGGAATTTACGAAAAAATATCTTCCAATTGGTGTTGAATAGGTTCTGTTCTTAATTTAATTCCTTTGATTATCCATTTGCTTATCTGTTTTAATAACAAAACTACTAAAAATATGTAGGTATTCAGTTCCCTATGGCCTTCTTCCTTCTTTGTTTGCAGAATTTGCGATCTTTTTTGAAGCCGCGCAACATTTTTTTGCGACGGCGCGTATCATATAGTAGGATTTTTTTTATTTATTTCGTTATATGTGGGAATTCGTTATTACGAATTTTTATTTTTTGGGCCCTTGGATTTCGTTATATAGCGGTTTTACTGTATAATGAATTTCAAATTTGGTAAATACATTTTTTAATGTGATGGTTTTAATAACTTTAATGATAAGTGATAAATAATAATGAAAGTGAGAGGTAGGCGATTGCCCAGTAGACTGGATTACAACGCCCAAGATACACGATAGGGTTCAAAAGGCCGATAAAAAAGAAGAAAAAGTTACCTGGTATATCTATTGTTGGTACAGAATATATTTGTTATCTTTTTGTCGTCTAGTCCCTGTTGAAATGTGAAAAATGTTTGTCATATAAGAGACGTTTATAAATTTGTTCATTCTTTAATCCGGTGAATATGCGGCTTGCAATATGATGCAGAACGTCTTCCTCATATATAGGGAAAATGTGGAAAGGCCCAGCCATACTACAGGAACACAGCATTTCTGTGACATGATATAATTTCTAAAAATAATAGAAAAAAACATATAGGAAAAACTTATACTAAAAAAAGTGTATGATCAATTAAAACATAGAAAGATAAGTCAAATAATATTTATTAGTGGGACAACACAAAGAAGTACAATGTTTATATAATATTCAGGCATTATTTAACACTTACTGCCAGATGGGTTAAAACAAAACATGTCCGGCGGTTGTGGGTCATTTTAGACCCACCTCAAGTTTTCGGTTTTTCAACCGTTTTGTGAGGGATTTTTTTATAGATATTTCATTTTAAATGTGATTTAATGAAATGGCATGATGTGCCGTAATGTTTCTGCTAAAAAATTAAAATTATTACAAATAATGTACACATTCTCACGCATTAACAGACACCCTACAAAGCCAAATTACAAACATCTACTGAGCATATGATCCTCTCGTCGCTTGGCGATTGTTTCTACCTGCTGGTGTGTAACAGTGGTTATAAACAATTAAAATGTTTTTTTTTTATATATATTAGTATTTTTCACACGTAAACTGAATGAAAATAATTTAAACAAAATATTTATAGAAGTGAAATAAATATATTATAAAAATTACACCCTTTTTAGACGAAACGCAATCAACAATATTATAAGCAAAAGCAAGTGTAATTGACATCATTTTAAAAAATAAGTATAAAAATAAACAACTTATACTCAAAATAGATATAATATTGATTGTGTTTTGTGAATTCCCATTAGATTGTTAAATATATTAAATTGTCTATTATTGTTAGAATATAATTGTCAAAAATATAAATAGCAATTGCCCCATGGCTGACCCCCTTCTAAACTATGTCGGAACTGCCTTTTGTCACTTATAATTAGCAACAATAATATTGAAAATCCGACCAGGTAGTATCATAAAACTTACAGGTAGGTGCAACGCCCCTCAAATAGTTATATTACTGGCATTGTCTAGAGGCGGCCAGATGAAAATAACTCAAAACAAATACATGGACGCATACCTGGTATCCTTTGTCTACCCGCCGTAAATAAATGTGCTCAAAATGTTGACAATATATGTTTCGGCGTAAGCTCTAAGATTTAATCCCGTAAAAGCTACTAACTTTGGTCAGTTTTTGAGCATTTTTTCACATTTTTATCAATAACTCACTTGAATCTTGTCCGATAACATTTATTTGTATCTCACATAATTTGTAAAAATTTAATAAAAGATTAGCTAGAAGGAAAACAGCATTACGAATATTTATAGCGTAATTCATATTTTTACAAATACCCTGGTCAGATCTGACCCACCACCGCAGAGGATGTGTTAATTGCAGTCAGCATATATCATATAAAATTTAAACTGAAAAATAACTTTTGTGTGCAACTTAAATTCTTTTACTATTTAATCGTCTAAATACGTCTACTATTTAATCAAAGAATTTCGATCAAATGCCATAATATATATTTCATTCATTTTTACCAATAATTTTGATTCAAGTAATAAAGCAACCTTGTAATGATGCAATGCAGCAACAATGTTAATGATTTTTAAAAGTAGTTGTTTTAATTATTGTTATTCGAATACTGCACATTCGTCAATCAACTGAGCGATGAGCATACATAAAAGATACATGCGATGCGAAGTATGTGCTTGTATAGTGATCACGTCTGTCGGCGACTTTATCTTGTCACCCTTCCGTGTTGCGTATCGTGAAGCGCAAGTAATATCTTCTGTGTACAGTTTTCTGAGCTAATATGCCGTGTATATCTGACCTTTCTGTCCGACGTTTTGGATTGCAGGGTTCATCATCAGACTGATGATGGACCCTGCAATGGGATTCGAAACGTCGGCCAGAAAACTGCGCACAGTAGATTCGGAACGGCCGTGAAAACCTAAGAATGTTTACATTTTAAGTAATATATTTTTAGTCTTACAAAATACTAATTATTAATATATTATTTTAGTAATCATTTGAAGTTCAAAACTCCGTTAAACCCGCCAAAGCGAACGTGTAATCTATCGCTCCCTTAATTCTCAGTTAAATATTATAACGAGAATTCACCTCAACTTCCAACCACTTATAGAAATCAAAGATCTTATGACGGAGCAAATTTAAAAGGTCTACTAAACTGGATTGGAAGTGATGGAAGAATTTTTCCAATTTAAAGAAACTCGCAAAAAATAGTTTTACGAATTTGCGATGATGCAATGATGAATTGACAAATGCAGAATGCAACATAACTATGCAAAATAAAACCTGTAACATAATTACATACCGATAACATGCAACATAATTATGACAGAGATGTAGGTTAGTTGATTTCTTCAGAAAAAATCAACCACCTTGTCGGCTAATTTTATGCGGAATTGCTTCTCGATTACTTCGAGCAGCAGGATAACAGAATTCTTGCTGAAAAATGATATTGAGAAATATTCGAAGAATTCATAAAAAACCAGCAAAGGGTAAAAAACACAATCTTTTTAACTTATTTTTTATCTCTTTAACTGATTCCATATTCTTTTATGTTGACTTTTTGGCATAATAAATAATAATTGGGTAACAAAATATTTTTGATGAAAGTTATTTGACAACCCTGAATATCCCGGCCGGCATTTGCACCGTGTAAAAACAAAGATTTGCGAGACTTCGGACAGTAGGCGTGATTTTACGAGATTTTTGTAACTTTTTAATATCGTATTATTGTAATATTTAATACATTATTTCAATAGTTTAGGATTAACCGGAACTTATTTCACCGTCTATCCCAGACAATCGGAAGTCTACAATATATATCAACAATATATTTTTTCCACGTATGATGAAAACTTAAATAATGAATATGCTATTTTTTTACATGTAGAGTAGAATTTATCAAAACTATCCTGTAAACTACAACTATTTTTAATATATCATTGATTACATAAAACTTAAAAAATAACTTGGAATTTAATTACTAAATTGTTTACAGAAATATTGTTTTTGTACTAAACAAAATGTGCGAACGAATGGAATATAACAATTATAACTGGGAATGAATATAAAATGAACAAATATTTAAATAAACTAACCTTTCGGATGTTGGGATTCCACAACAGCCGGTGGCGTATAATTATGAATGAAGGTTGGCTGGATATGTCAGTGGTAATAATGTCTTCATTAAACAATATATATATAACATATTAATTATTTTAATACTGTAGGTCTTTCTTTTTCCAATCTTTGCAAACTAAATGCTTGAAGAATTTAAATATTATATAATTATTAATTATCCATAATAATATTACGTATCCTACTAAATGATTTACCATTAGGATATGAAAAATGTAAAAATGGAGTTTAGCTTTTATCACTGAGTTGGAATAATAGGGTGGATGGATTAGATTTTGAATTAAGTAATGATAAATAATTATCACTTTATGTGTTGTAGAATGGAAAACATTGTTATACAAAGTATTATTTGGTCTATCGTCCGTACACAGTGTATACGTAACCTTTTAAATTCCACATTTTGTTAAAATATTTATCACAAATACATCACTTTGAGAAATTACTTTAAATGCAGTTACCTGGGGATTTTATATTCCACTCTTCTGAAAACAATAACTAATAACACTTCGAAAACTATACACGACACGAAAACGACAGTTGAAATATGTTTTAAAATATTGTCAGTAAAATGTTGTAGATATTTTAATAACATGTACATAAAAAATAAAAATGACACTTTCAAAATATTTTTAAAAATCTGAATAGCACTACGTGACAGTGAGTTCAAAATTACCAACTGTATGAAGATAGGTATCGAGATATTTATTTCAGAAAACGGTTATACCGACATTGTTTCGGAAAACTGTTATACCGACATACTATTTCGGAAAACTTACGGCATTGTATCGGATATCGCAGCCCCTAGTTAAATCTTTAAAGATATTTGTTTTGTTATTTTATTCGAGACTTAAACCATTCACTGAAAGATTGCTGTTTACGCAACGTCTGTGAAATAAGATTGGAATTTCAGCATAGCCAACATTGAAACATTATTTATTGTGTTTATTCAGTGGTGGTATCAATGTTTGACTAACGAATGTCGGGCGGAATAGTGCTGCAGCAGCGAAATCGTAGAAGCTCTGATTGGCGCGGCCATTTTGTTTTTATTTTGTATGAAGCGCCCACCCTCTGGTCCTGGTTAAGATGTAGCCATGCATGCGTGCGTTTACGAATCAAGAGATTGTCTATGATTTAGCCCTCCATGGAACTATATGACAGTTATATCGCCCCAAAGTTCACGATAGTTTTATAATGACTTCTGCTACTTCTAGAAAAATGTTCACGTCAGGAGAAAGGGCATGAATAAAGCAAACTGCATTCTATTCATCGTTTCCGCAAAGCGGATTACATTAGCTTTAAATATGATTACGATCTTTCAATAAAATTAACATATTCGTAACTTCAACTGCAGAAGTGTTTGGACAATGAGAAGACAAAGGAAGAATTGTCTTGCTCTCGCCAAAGGCAAAATGACGAGAACTGGAGGAGGGCCAATGTCTCCAGTCCCCCAAGATGACTATATCGAAACCATGATTAATATGAACGTTGATATCGAAATCAGGGAGGTCAACGACAGTGACGGTCTGAAGTCAGCTCCGCAACCTTCAACGAGCGCTGAAAGAACACGGTGAGCCTGTAAAACAATATCTATCCAATCTCATGCGAGGGGCGCTGTTTTGGCCAATCAACATAATTCTCAATTTTTACTAAAATGATTTAATAATAATTAGATCTCATTCTAAAGTTCACGAAGCAGGCCTTGGATGTAATCATATCATTCAATGTTGTACTTGAATTGACACTTTTTATTTACGGTTTTAGATTAATAATAACCTTTCAATAAAATGATATACCCATTGGCGTGTTTAGCGCATATGAAAAGTACCAAATTTTACAAATCTTTAAAAACAGTTTTTGCTCTCTCCTTAACATATTGAATATTAGCCGAATGCTGTGTTTAAAGTATTTGTAATGAAGTATTTAATTCAATAAAATTATATATATATGTTTTTAGATATTGCCGATGACATATTGCCTATCGATCTGCCAAGTTACAAACCAAACAGGAGAAGTGAGTTGTTTTTATAAACTATTTTATAAGTTGGTATCTTATATGTTTTGTTAGTGCAATTATTAAACACTTTTTTTAATGTATACAGGCAAAATGCTTACAATAAACATATTAATACTAACCCTATAATCATTTTTGTACAAAAATAATAATGCTATTAGAACATCTGCTTCTCCTTTTACAATGTTTGTACATTGTGTCGTATTGTAAATCTACAGATGCACAAATGTGTGAATCATTTCATACTTCTTTAGAGAACAGAGTAACGGGCCTCAGCACAATTGCAGCAGGGGAGCGTGCTAAATATATGAAATACATCATGTACACAGTAGAGTAGTAGTGCAGTGCCCATTATGCATCAATAAATTATATCTTTTTAATTATGGCATTAACAATTCATTTAAACAATATGGATGGACATTGGTGTGTATTCTCTCGTTTATATTAGTAATCTTATACATTAGTTTTCACATAGGTTTGAGAAACCCTCGTTTGCGGACCATCAAAGATCAAGCTCGTAGCAGGATGGACCGCAATAATCGCTTGATCGAATATGATAAAGAATTACATTTCTTAAAAATGGAAACAGCCAGGTATCAAATGGAAACATCCAGGCACCAAATGGAAACATCCATACAACTGAAGAAAGCGGCCACTTTACAGGTGGAAACTATTTATTGAAAAAAAATATGGCTTGAAAAAAGTCTGGAGTAACTGACTAATGAAAAAATAATTCAAATATCTCCTGATTAAACTCTAATAAAAGATTTTTTTTTATAATTATTTGTCTTCAATTTTCAAATTACTTTATTCTTCTTCTTGACATTAGCTTCTTCTCATTAACTCCTCCTTTTGAAGTGCAATATCTCATACTTCTTCGGATCCAGCTCATTTTAAGCATTCTTTTGTCACATCTCCACATCCACATCTCAAAAGCTTCAAGTTGCCTTATACGTTTGGTGAGTATCCATGCTTCCATTCCATAAAATAAAATGGAAAACACCTAGCATCTGACCATTCTCATTTGTAATCTAAGGTTGAGATCATGACTGCAGAACTTTTTCTTCGTGCAGATAAAGGTTACATATTTTTATTAAACTTTACTTTTGTGTTTGCACCACTATAATGTCAAAATGATGCATGTTTTGTATTAAATATATGTACATTAAAAAAAGTTGTTTTACTATGTTGTGTAATCATTCTATAATATTATGTCTTATATGTTTTTATATCTGTATTTTTTTTTGTTAGTATGAAGTTCTTTGTCTTTTCGCATCCAATCAATGCATAAACCCGGCTAACTTTTAGTAGTCGTCTATAGATGATCCACATCTCAAATACTTGCGTTGCTTTAGTACTACTTCAATTAGAAGCCATTTATGTAAGTGCATGATGCTTTCGTCGGTGAAAGAATGCAGTTTGAGCTTGTTTATACTCCTTGGTCTTAGCGTCTCCTATAGGAGACATAAAATAGTATCAGAAAGTCAAAAATATTTAGTTTCCATCTTCTATAAATCTTTTAGCAAATAATCATTATAATTAGATAATAGATGACTTTAGGCATAACAATTTTAAAAATAAAGTTAAATCGACTTCTTAAGCAGACGGGTGACTGACGGTTAAAAGGGGTAATTTTTGTACAAAAAGGGTCATCAGTCAAACGTTAAAAAAAATTACATTGACTCGTACTTGCTCGAGTCAGAACTAAACATGACAATGATGAACGTACATATCTGGGATCGTAAAGCTGGCATGTCGAAATATCAAAATTTGTATCGAGTTTTTGAAAGAAAAAAATCCAATTCAAAATTCGTAAATCGAGAACTGCCAGTATTTATATTTAAATTATTTAAAATTAAAGCATTTTTTAAATTGTATATACAGACAGTTCTCGATTTACGAACATTCGCTATAACGGACATCATAATTTTAATATTATTACATTTTAGCAAAGAGGTTATATTACAGAGTCGAAACAAATGTAATGATTTGAAGTTTCAGCGGTGATTTCACGAAATTCGTACGACACGTCGATTAGTCATCTCCTGTCTTTCGCTGGTGACACTTGCCTGTTATTATTAGAACAAAGTGCGCTTTTTAAGTGGTCTGATTATTCAAAATGTTGACTTGTGCTGTCAAACTGTGTTCATTAAACTCTGATATATTATGAAAAGCATTAAGTGATATTGAATTTCACCAGTAAGAAGTATTATTTAAAGTTTTAATTTTTCCTATACATTAAATATTGACACCTATCATAGAAACCCATTAAGTCCAAAAATGTTATTTAATTAATTACTAGAAATTAATATAGAGTAAATCATTGTGTTTAGGTATAATGAAAATAAAGCAATTATTTGGATAAAAAGAACTAATATACTTAAACTGCTTTTATTCCAGTTGAACTTCATTAGTTAGTCCAACAAATGGAATGGAATATATGTGTGAAAAAATAATAATATTTTCGAAAAATATTGTTATTCGTATAAATTATCAGCCCAAGTAAAACATTTTTTTAAAAATTACTACATTTAGTAATAATTATCTTGTTCCCCAGCTTTTCAAAAGATCCAAAGAAAATAACTCCATGGGAAGCTGCAATCAATAGGCCTTATTGGAAAGCCAATATATATAGTCACATTTATTCAAAACATTTCAAAAAATACCTCTTCTATGTATCGTCAGATGAAGAAAGAAAACTTTGTTAAAATGCTGTTCCAACTGAATTTTTACCTTTGGTATGAAGTGAATTGAAAAATAAAGTAAAGCATTAGTTATTAAGGAGAACACATTCTTATTGTAATCAATTCAGAACATAGGATCTATAATATTTTAAACCCGGATTGGAAGAGATCCATGTTCGAATCCCGGAAGCAACAACAATATTTTACAATAAAATTGATTTTATATGTATATCTTTCTAATTAATACATTTCATTTGTATTTAAATAATTAGTATTTTCATTTTGTGCTAACAATTTATTGCATTTAAACAGATTAGAGAAAACTCATTAAGACAGTTTACCGCGGCACTCTGCACGGACTACGGAGCTGAGCAAAACACCTGGCAACGTTAATTGATTACACTTGCTAATCATCTATCGTCTCAATTTCGGTGCTTCTTTGCGACAATTCACACATCGGATGATATTAATTAACTGCGATGGAGCTCAACAATAATGTGGCTTGGCTCTCTACAAACCAAAGGTCCACAGTTCCCCATAATACTGGTTAACTAATGAGATTTTATTGAATTTGAAAAAAGGAAAATGTTAAATGGATGCTAAAAACTATACTACAGGGATATACTACAAAACACCTTCCCAAACAATATAATAATATTAAATAATTTAGTATCAACAGCGTTAAAAATATTTTTAAATGTAAATTACCTTGACAGTTAAAACGTTCATTGTAAAGAAACGTATCCTCTAGATAATCATCTACTGTAGATATTTGTCTATTTGAGTAAGGTATCTTCGATTATCAAATATGAAACCTACCAAAAGGCAGTATTACAATAAATTGGTAATTTTTAGTGATAATTAGTAAATGAAATGGAAAATCACATTTATTAATATATTATAATTATTAAATACTTTTACTTATCAGAGATAAGAGTTTTCAATACAAGAATCGTAGTGTCTGGTGTGTACGTACACCGTTAATGTAAAAATTATTATGTGTATTAGCTATTTCGGCGTTAAATCATTTAAGGGCGTACTTTTATCTTTCCAGTTTGAAATTCTATGTGAATTACAAAGTATTTGTTTTACGGAAACATTAGCCGTACTTTTGTTTCCATAATTACCCACTACCCAGCAAATCTAATTCTGTTTAATTTAGTAACAAATCCCTACAAATTTGGTCATATTCATTAAACTCGTAAATTCAGTAAATAAAAATATATAACGTTACATTATTTTTGACGATTTTAAAATTATTAAAAACATCTCAAAGAATGACAATGCAACATTTTGAAACAAACAAAACACAATATAAATATCAACCTTAATAAATAAACAAAATTAGTGTGAAAATAAAATTTATTTATTTACATAATTATTTTTGTGAAATTTGACTTATGGCATTATTGTAAGTAACGCCCTTTACGTTTGGGTATTTTCTAGAACTGCCGAACAACCCGAATGACCTTCTCACATACTACAAGACCTAACTTCAAAAATTTTCTCAGTACATCAGGATAGTTCAACTCTCTGGATATAAATCTCTTTGCATTTTAGATATATGTACCTCAAGTGCGCAAAGTGACATGCATGTGAAAATAACGAACACTGATAAAAATTTTGATTAACCTAAATATAATTATTCTAGATTTTTTCCCATCCTTTGGATAATCAAGTCTTGTTAATAGTGAATCATAAACTGTCAGCTATTACACTGTCTGCAGCGCTGGACCCAGTGGGACCGTGTCACCGGGGCTTACTGAAGCAGGCCTGCAGAAAAGTGCGAGGCAGGTCTAGCCCTTCCTTGATGTTGGTGGTGCGGCGTTGCACATACCCGATCCTCTCCTCGCACAGTCCAACCTCTGTTAGCAATTCCCGGATCTCTTCTTTTGTAAAAAAATAACTTCTAAAAAAGAAATAGACTTTCAGTTAACTAAGTAAAATGATAAAAGCATTGATTAATTATATTTTTCTCAATAATTAATCAATGTTTAAAACAATTCTCTGAAACTAGATACCTGGATTGTTTGAGGTTGGTTTTTTGAGGAAACACTTCCTTTTATAAACATCACATCAACCAAATCACAAACAAAAGCTTCTAAAACAGTTTAAAATACAATATATTATTGTTGTGAAGTTGCAATTTCAGAACACAGTTCTGTGCTATTTTTAATACTAATTAAGTGAATTCCGGTAGCAACTGTAGCAGTAGCAACATTAATTTGCATTAGAATTTATTATTTCATAGAAAAAACTTAATTTCTTATACTCTATATAGTCTATACTCCCGCATGTATTGATTGTCCAATACATTTCTGTTTCACAGACCACACTTTTTAAAATCCTACATTTTGTTAACTACATACTCCAAGAAAAGGTGTCAATGATTTCAATATATTAAAACCACCCACACTATTTAATTGAAGAAGAGATTTTGTATTTTATTTATATAACAATACCTCGCATAGTACGGCTAATCGATTCCACTGATTAGCTGGACTGTTTGAAACCAGACTAATCGAGAAACCAACTACATACAATTTATGATAATTGATAACTAACAATTTTTTTTCCTGTTTTTCAATATATAAAATGAGGGTAATAATGGAAGAATTTTAATAGAAAGAACAAGAATGATGATGAAAGAAAAAGTATGGGACGTGCAAGGGGCCTTTGTGGGTGGAAGAGGATACATGGATCAGATCTTTTCTCTACAAGTGATGACAGAAAAGTTTTTGACGAAAAACCAAAAACTTTTTTGTGCCTTCGTAGATCTACAAAAGGCATATAATAGAGTTATAAGAGAAAGGTTATGGCATGTACTCTCTCATTACAGGGTGATAGTAAACTTATACACGCAATCGCATCCCTATATGAAGGAAGTTCTGCGTGTGTAAGAATCAATGGAACATTCACACCATGGTTTAACATTACAAAGAGTGTCAAGCAAGGTTGTGTAATGTCTTCATGGCTGTTCAACTTGTATATGCATGATAATTGTGTGAAAGAACTGTAATGTATGAATGTAGGAGCAAAAATGGGCGATTTGATTGTATGCTGTTTATTGTACGCCGATAATGCAGTATAATAATGGTGAATAATGAACAAGAACTAGAGAGTCTAGTGAGTAGAATGTACGATGTATGCAAGGAAAGCGACCTTATTATAAATGTTAATAAGTCGAAACTTATGGTATTCGAGAAGGAGGAAAGCAAGACACCATGCAAAATACTTGTAGGTAATGAATGTTTGGAAGAAGTAGAGTTTGTGTATTTGGGAAGTATGTTTGATAGAAACAGAATGATATCGAAAGGAGAGTGACGGTAGGGAATAAAATTAATGGCGCTTTGAATGGAATTATATCTAACGGGAACTTGTCAACTGAGGCAAGACTAGCGGTGCACAATGGAGCCCTGGTATCGACACTGATGAATGGAAGTGAGACCTGGAGCTGGCAGAAGAGGAACAAAAGTAGACTGAATGCAGTGGAAATGACGTCACTTAGGCTTGTATGTGGCAAATCTATTTATGATAGTGTAAAAAATGAAGAAATAAGGAAAGAATGTAAAGCTGATCTTAGTATAATGAGTAAGATTAAGAAAGGATCATTTAAGTAGTTTGATCATATGAAACAGATGAATGAGGAGAGAATGGTAAGAAAGATATATGACGCAAGTGTCGATGGTACCGGAAATAGAGGACGTCCGCAGAAGACTTGGCACAGCAAGGTAAACCAGATACTGGAAGATGTATGAATGTGGATGAGGCGAGAATTGTGTGTCAAAACAGAGGAGTGTGGCACTCTATCCTCTCTGCCTACCCCCACGGTAAAAAACGTGATGGTAAGTTAGTTAGTAATATATTCAAATTTTTGTATGTATATACAAAAGGAAAAACTGAAAATTTGGGTATATAAAATTATTTTAAGAATTAATTTTTTTTGGGAAAATTTCAAGAAAATTTTTTGTTTTTTTTTAAATTTTTAAACTATAGTGAAACCGGACTATGCGAGGAATTGCTGTATTTATGAATCTGTATTGGACTCCCAAACTCCAAGGGTATAAAAACAAACATTAGCTAAGCTGCCATCCAAGAACTTTTGGCCCCTTTTAGATATAAACAATGTATAATTACGTGGTACCATCCTGGCGCAAGTAGAGATTATCTTGGATCTTGTGGCCAGGCCCGAAACGCAACTGCGCCAGGTCATGGCGGGCATAGTCCCGTAAGAGTAGCAAGCCACCGGGCCTTAAAGAGCCAGCTAGAGCACTTGCGCACCGCCGCAAGCTGCCATCCTGCCAGCGCAGCGCCGAGAGCAGGAACACAGCCGTGACCACCACGGCCCCGCCCTCGCGGCCTACCTCGTCCTGCAGCAGGGCAGCCCCATCAACGGTGCCTAGATCAGCACAGAATGCGCGAAAACGAGGCTCGATGTATTGCGGATGAGCCCGTACGAGCCCTACAGCGCGCGGAGCTAGGTCACAGGCCAACATAGGGGATAGGCCGGGAGCTGCGCAAGCCAAGGGAAATAACAGCGCTCCCGTACCGCACCCAGCTTCCAGCAAAGGACCCTGCAGCCGGAGCAACTCTGGAAACTCCCGCACCATCCAATGTCGAGACTTGAAGAATCTGAGATGTTAAATTGTACCACATATTACCCCATGTGGGATACTACCCGAGATTAAAGTCCAATTGTTTGAACCTAACTAACCATCACGCCCATTCACCGCGAAGTGAATAGTGTTGAAGTGTTGTGTTGAAGGCAGCAAGGAAGAAAGGCACTATCATGACATCCAGACATCAGACATGATACTGCTGGATAGCTCTGTCAGAAGCTTCAATAATCGACAACCGTGCGTGAGATGGCGTATCCTCTTCGCTTATGGAACGGTGTGATGGTAAGTTAGGTAGTAATTTCAAATGAAAATTGCCGCGAATAGTCAGTAGAATATTTCACCTGTCACCATTTCGTTTGTAGAAAAGGTCCCAATGCCGGGCAGCGTCCCTTAGGGCCAAAGCAGCACGTGGCGACGGCACCAAGCGGGCCTCCTGTCGCCGTAGAGCCTCCTCCTGCTCTGGGTACAAAGCCGGCAGCTCTGATAGCAACTCATCTTGCTCCTGCCCCTCTTCCTCGCACTGTTCCTTGACATCCTCCATACTTAAGGTGACCAAACGTACTCCTTTAGGGAATTTTGTACTCCTTTTTCGTGAACCGTATTCCTTTTAAAACCTGTACTCCCAAAATACTCCTTTGCATTCCTTTGTACTCCTAAAAACATAAAAACTATAATGATTATTGCATGCAACCTTTGATACGTTTGTGTCTGTAAAGCAGTCTATGATACCTATCATTGTGTACGTTGACTGTGCGCATACTTTGAAGTCCAACGGTTAGCACAAGAGGTATTAGTCTTTCTTGTCGGATTTGCGAACGCCCAATATACGATTTGTACCATACTGCACCATGCGTACACTTCACAAGTTATATAATCGAAGATGTTAAAAGGTCGTCAAAGGAACAGACCCACAGACGCACTTTATTTGTATGAGAAACAGAAATAAGTACATAATAATTGTAGTATTAGAATGACACATAGCAAAGATTTGAACATAGATAAGAGATATACTGATATGAATGACATTTAGATTTTGGCATAAACAAGAGAGAACATTAATATATCTCTATTCTATGAAACATTATGTGATATCATAGATAATGTGAGATCCATAAATAAGAGAAATAATATAATAATTCTAACAGAAAAGCATCGGCGACAGCCGATTACTTACTGCTAGGCCCTATGGCCGGCTATTGTGGCCGCTTCGCGGCCGATAGTGGTTGCTACGCGGCCACTGGTGACCGCTGCGTGGCCAGGGTTTTTTTTATAACCTATATTTCAATGCAAAAATCCTGCACCATGTAGTGTACTTGATACAAACGAGACACGACGTTGTGCGCCATTTTATTGGAGTCATGATTCGATTAATCGATGATCAAATACGTATCATGCTCCTGATCGCTCATCAGAACGATACCCCGCACTCTAATGGAATGTTCGCTTCGCGACCCATTCATTAGATATCACGCTTTCGTCAATACCATGGTTTTGGGAAGAACACAGCTGAATACGAACACACGAAGATATACAACTTATACATTTATTAAATACACATTTAATTTACGGGCAGGTGGAAATACTTATAACTAACTTAGTCTAAAACTATGTCTACCTCGGGTTACTTGGCGACGTTCCTCCGGAGACCTGGTCTACGGCCGGCGGAGTGATGCCGTTAGCACCCGGCGTGGGTGGCTACCCGCTGTGTACAAAGATGTAGGACTGCGGACCGGTCTGGGCGGCTGCTCCTGGGTGGATTGCGGTGAACTGTGGCTGCTTCCTCCGATCCTCTGGCGACGTTCGGTCGGATTTCCAGTGTCGGCTTCCTCTTTCAAATCCCTTCGACTTCGTCTTCGATATATGCCATATGGTTATGCCATTTGGATTAACTTTGATTTTTCTGATATTTCACACTCTCGCAATTTTATATGTTGTAGTGAATTTATTAATTGTAAATCGTTTTATTTCACTTTTAAATTATATTTTTTAATTAACTGCAGAACGAAATTAATCATCACTCCCACTCCATCACTATTATATAGAGGGTTGTTTGTTTATTACATTAATTATTTTATTTTTGTTATGCTCTTGACTTCTTGCTAGAACAACACCCCGCACTCCTCAATACCTCGCTTTGCGATTTATTTATCAACGCCTTTATGGGCTTTTACAAAATAGGTTTGGTATAAAGTTTTTTAAAAAACACATGAGCAGCTACATAGTAGCATGGAATACATATATAAAAATAGAATAGATAAACATAAATTCAAAAATAAGTAAAACAAACTATAAAAATAGAATAGAAAAATATAAATTTAAAAATAACCAAAACAAACTATAAAAATAAAGATTCACGACAGAAAAGACAATAGAAGCTTAGGTTTAAGTAAAGTTAAGTTCTTCTATACGACAAGTTAGTTGAATTAAGAGTGCTCATTAGAAAATCATAATTCAATTGTTCAGCCGGTATACATTGTTTGAAGTTAATAAACCTTAAAAATTTATGCAGAACCCTTTCTAATTTTAATGCGTGCACTTTATAGAATGGGACCAAATAGTTGAATTAAATTCTAAATTGCTACGAACCACAGCTGTGTATAAAACTTTAAGCCATTTAAGTGAATTGATATCTTTCACCGTTCTTAATACAAAACCTAGATATTTCATAGCTTTATTCGTGATTTCATTAATGTGTGGAACGAATGATAGTTTTTCATCAAATAATATGCTAAGATCTTTAATTTGAGATACTTTTTTAAGAGTAACACTTTTTTGATTCTGCAAAACGTTATAGATTGGCATTTATCAATATTTAAAAAAAGTTTATTGTGTGTACACCATTCATGTAATTTGTTAAGGTTAGATTGAAGAATAAGACAGTCATTTATCGACTCAATTGTTCTGGATACCTTAAGGTCATCAGCAAACAACAATATGTCGACTTTATCAAATGTAGCAACAATATCGTTAATAAATAATAAAAATAAAACTGGTCCTAAGTGTGAGCCTTGAGGTACGCCACTAGAAGCCTCAAATTGAGTCGACGTACAACCAAAAATTTTCACACATAGTATCCTGGACGATAGATAACTTTCAAACCATTTTAAAATATTTCCAGTGAAACCCAAGGCTTTTAATTTATGGATGAGTATAATACGAGAAATCTTGTCGAATGCTTTGCTAAAATCTGTGTACACAGTATCAGTCTGAAAATTTTTATTAATAGTTTCAACTAGTCGATGCAGATGCATCATAAGATTAGTAAAAGTTGATCTACCCGAAATGAATTCATGCTGAACCCGTGAAATAACTTTCTTTATTTCGGTGTCAAGTTTAATTAGTAACACCAATTCAAATAATTTAGGTATGGCCGATTGTAAACATATTTCGCCTATAGTGGGAGACATTCCATTTATCACCTTTGTTGTAAATAGGGAATAAAAAGTTTATTCATCAAGTATCACATTTCTATTTGTACCAGTTACAGAAGGAGAGAGGTGAACACTATGAGTGAACATAAAGACACGGAAAACATACAACTTAGATATTTATTTAGCTACCATGGATAGTCAGATGTACATGAATAACTTAACGAATTCGACGCCCCCTCTGCCTTATAATTAATCACAATTACTTTTCTCTATTATTTGCATCTATTGTTATAATTCTTAACTTTACATTTGATTACATTATAATTAAATGGACCTTGATATTGTGGTTCTAAACAAAATGTCAAAAGTCTCCATCGATACGAGTGCTGCGAAAAATTTTACGTGGGGTCAAAGTTACCAAAAACGGTTTTTCGTAAATATCTCGTTAACGGACAGTTTTATAGAAAAAATATTTGCAGCTTAGGAAATTTCATAAAATAAAGATTTTTTGGCTTTTATTCATAAGAATAACCGATTTGGAGACAATTCGATTTACCAAGTTATACATAGATAATAATGTTGATGTACTCCCACATCTATATTAACCATAAATAATAATGTGAAGTGGCGTGTGCTTGACGTTTTATAGAGTATATCACTCTTATCTATGGAGTATATCTCTTATCTATGTTTTATAGTAAGCTTTTGTTGATTTCTTTAACTTGCGATAATTTATTTCAAATTAAAAACCATCTATATTTTCTAGTGGAGAAACATGAATCCCATGGTACATTGTCAACTTTGGATGGGTAATGTAAGTTACGAATTTTTTTATATTCTTGAAAATTTTGACTTATGTTAGTTTTTATTTGTAGAAAACTACATTACAATTTACATACACTTTCGTGTTATTGCACCAGCATTATTTTATTTTTATTTATATGCGAACGAGACAAGTGTCTCCTAGTTTGTCACTACCGTTTTATAATACAAATACCTATCTGGCACATTGACATTTCCTGATACCATATACAGCTTTACTGCATTAACTAATCTTTGTTACAAATGTGCGATGTTTGTCACGTTTCAGCTGGAGCCTAATATGACGGAGAGCTTCATCATGGCAGCCTTCCAGAAGATGGGAGAGCATCCACAGAATGTCAAGGTGCAAATTTTGTATTTTTTGCTGTTCTCAGTCCTAAAGGTTCGGTAAACTTGAAATTCAAAACTAAGATCGGTCAGCGCTGAAGTGTAACCACATTTATGGTTCGCCATAGTGACTGCGAGATATCTTAATCAAATAACTCGATTATTGAAATCATTTGAATATCTCGAAACATGACAGCGATGATTAGTAATTTAGTATTTGAAATCACCGTGTGAATCAGGGTGGTATATTATTATTTAATTTGTAATTTAGTAACCGAGATTCCCGCGCAAATCGGGAAGGCGATTAGTAGATTCAGTGTAGACAATGACAGTGCACAGTGATGGTATTCGTACAGGCCATAATACAAAACGACAAAGATAAGGCGCAATTTTAAAAAAATAGTAGTCTAAAGCATAATGTAAATTTTTGAATATGAACTTTGTACACCTTTACATTTTCAATTATTTTACATACACACATGTTCCCAAGTGGAATGGGTAGAACATAGTCTCTGTAGTCTGCATATTCATACATATTTAAAGTATATGAAATATATATTATCAAATAATTAAAAGTTTTATTTAAGTAGGTATTAATGATTTTACACCGTTTTGCTGTTCCCCAGAGAAGTGTAAAACCGAGGTCTTACTGTAATACAGTAAAATTCCGTTAATTCGTAACCCTATATTTTGTATTTTACGGAATTCCCAATTTTTTCAAAAAAAAATTACCCTGAAAATAACATTTCATACTAATTTCTAAAATCTGATTATTCACAGTTCATATTCAAAGTAAATAATTTGTTTACGTAATTCGCATTTTTGCAAATGTTTTTAAATCCCTCAACTCGCACGACTACGCATTTGACGTGCTGAATTGAGTTTAGCCATATGTATATCAAATTCCATAGTGCTTTTTATAAGATTTGTTGTTATTTAAAATATAAAATAATCACTTGGTTTCTAGGTTTATGATATAACTGAAACGTTTCGATTTGCATATGTAGGTACTAAAGAACCTAAATCTTTTGTATTTAAATACGTAGATTTTTTTTTCACGTTTCGATTTGCATATGTAAGTACTAAAGAAACTAAATCTTTCGTATTTAAATACGTTGACATTTTTTTTTTCACCTTTCATTCACTAAAATGGCACCAACAATTTGTATAAATCCTTGACCATTTGGAAAAATGGAGCTTATTTTAAAAAACTGACAAAATATTGATAGGTATCAAAGATAAAATTGACAGAAAAAAATCAAATGCTGAATACCTCTCTGGGTTTGAACTTGAAAAATCGCAGGATAATAATAAACTTCAACCATCAATCCCGGTAAGACATGAGGATTTAAAAGTTTTAAATTATTTTTCACGCATATTTTAAATATTCCAATTCTGATGGAAAAGGCGACTTCGATCACCAATCAAATTAATGTATGTGATTTTGTTGCGTCAAGTGGTGAATCGCCGCGTCACCACACACCTTTCTTATTTAGGAGAAGTACGATAAACGATACGAATTTGATAAATATTCGACACATAAGAAGCTGAAATAATGGA
This sequence comes from Eubasilissa splendida, assembly GCA_031772225.1. Taxonomy (NCBI): domain Eukaryota; kingdom Metazoa; phylum Arthropoda; class Insecta; order Trichoptera; family Phryganeidae; genus Eubasilissa; species Eubasilissa splendida. Next base: position 7,873 of record CM062845.1, on the reverse strand, counting down.
GATTCATCATGTTTCAGTATGAAAATCGCGATGTAAACAGCGGTGGCGCACACAAAATTTCTTTCTAATGTTGCCTTTAAAAAACTTTGTTCTCATTATTCGTAATTCGGATTTTTTTTTCAAATTTCGGTCCTGTGAGTTATGAATTAATGGAGTTTTACTGTATTATTTCATATTACAAGCAAGATATATTTTATAGGTACTTTTCTTATAAAAATACAAATGATCCCACGGCAGGTTGTTGGTAAACATTGTGAAAGTGCTACAATAACATCGACAGTATTGTTACTATTCCGATACTACCATTTATTTTTGAACAATGAAAAGACTTGATTAACTTAGCCTGTTCAGTGAATAAAACGTAATTCTTGATTGTAACATATGTATGTCATTGAGGTAAAGTCACATTGATACAGAACATGCAATTACAACTGACGTTTTGCAATAATAATATCGGAAAACAGAAAGTATATTTATTGTCTAAATAAGTATAATGTCACAAAACTGTAATATTATCAAGTCAAGCGTGAGTGCTAGAAATCCCAGCTGGACTAAAAAGTGTTCATTTGTATGACAGGTGATGCGCAACAAGTACACCGGGGAGCCAGCGGGCTATTGCTTCGTGCATTTTGGAACTGACGAGGCAGCTATAGATGCCATGCATAAGCTTAACGGAAAGCCAATTCCCGGGACGAGCCCTGTAGTGCGCTTTCGGCTCAATAACGCCAGTCGCGAGAGTAAGGCTGCCGCCCCATCGGAACGCGAGTTCAGTCTGTGGGTAGGCGATCTCAGCACGGACGTAGATGACTATAGCTTATACCGTGTCTTCTCCCAAAAGTACTCATCCATTAAGACAGCCAAAGGTAAATATGAGTACACTAGTGTTAATTATTACCCCAATTGTAGTGTTATTACAAACAGGAGCTGCATACCTGTTCCAATACATTCAATAAGAAGCGGAAAGTATATCATTTTATAAATTGCCCTGCTGTGCGTTATTAGCTCAATGGAGAGCCATTCTTATTCTCATTACAGTGCACCCTTAATAATCTTGTGTGCAGTGATTCTTGACAGTTCGGGCTTCAGCAAGGGCTATGGGTTTGTGAGGTTCGGCAGCGAGGAGGAGCAGAAGCACGCACTGTGGGCCATGAATGGTTACTCGGGCCTTGGCTCCAAGCTACTGAAGATCTGTAACGCTGTACCCAAGCCTAAGAGCGCTTCCAACGGCACTGGTTCTTCCCAACAGTTTGTCACAGTACCTACAGTAAGTACCATTCTGTCACATGATGACTATCACCTGAGTATACCGATACAAGTATATTGATTATAAATGCCACTCAACCTCTTGGTAAACATTCCTCAGGATTACAGCCAGCAGCAGCCTCAGCAATACTACGACCCCTCGGCCTACTGGCAGAACTACTCGGCGGCTTGGTCGGGATACTACGGGGGCTCGGGGGAGGATACCGCGGGGACCGCGCCCTCCTGGAGTGCCCCCGCTCCCGACACCTCCCACCCTCCGCCTCCTGCAGCTGACCACAACCTCGCCCTCGTTGGTAATCACTCTTCCCTACTTTAATCCATTCATCAGAGTGCACATGCAGAAAGAATGTGTCCAGTAGTGTGTTGAGCGGATGACTCAACTCAGCAGGAGCCAGGAGCCATGTTCCTTTCCCTCTCCCTGCGATGTAAAAGCAAATAAAAGCCAATTCTTCTCATTCAGTAGACCAGTGTGCTCTCCCGAGGGAAGAATGGATCCAGCAAACCTCCGTTTATTAGGTCTAGTTAGTCTAGTCAAAGGTCATCCTCAAAAAGAATGTGTGCAAAATTATATCCTAATATATAGATACTGACAGATCACATGTATTCATTGATCACCTTAAAATTAATTTGGTGGTAGACAAACAATATGAACCATGTTCAAGTGTGTAATGAAGCATTGTCATGTACAGATCACAAGATGCCACTAGACACGGAGCAGCTGAACAGAGAAACTATGGAGAAGGAGCGTTCTCTGTGGGATGCCTTGGAAGCATCTCGCTGGTTGTCCGCAGACATTATGGAAGTCTACTAATTGTATTATCAGTGTTAACTATTTCTAAAATACAGTTAAACCTCGTTAAAACGAACTCTGCTATACAGAAAAATGAAGTATATCGAAGTTTTTTTCATATAAAAATTAATTTATAAAACGAAATAATGTTAATATGTATAACAATTTTTTTTTGTTCCGTATGAAAAAATAACGATAGATTTACGTAAATATATAACAAAAAAATAAATTTTTTACAACGAAAATATTTCGAAATATATTTCAGCCATTTACGGTCATGTTTGTCAATTGTTTTATTGCCTTGCTCACCAGGCAGGTCGGCGCGGGCAGCCCGCTGCGTCCTTATAAAACTTCTCCTTGGGATCAAAATAGGCCTTTATAAAGCCATTTGGCATAATCTCCACGTTGTCCAAGGTTGGATTTATTGCGGATTATCAAAATAGGTTAGAATGGCACCTTTCCCACGCTCTGAAACGTACATGTGTTCACGCCTCTAAAAACGAGTCTTATCTAGACCAGTTGGTGAAAACAAAAAGGCCCAAAATCGCGATTGGCACATCACGTTTCAGGGCACGCACTCATCAGCTTTATGTATGATTTATTTGCAAATTGTTTTCCGACATTTATATGTACTAGCGTTCCGTAATTTATTATTTAAAATACATTTTATAATATTTTGTGGAACCCTAAATTGGCTTCAGGTCGTGATAATTCCCTCAAAATTTTAACCCTTGACAAAAAACTATAATTTCGAATTTATCTCTCTACGATTTAAAGAATTAGGAAGATCGATTGACCGATGCGAAACTCTCAATGCTTGTAGCAGCTCTTCAGTTAAAATTGAATGTTTTATATTTGCATGACATTTTGGAATTTACAAAAATATCTCTGAATTTTAGGTTACCTTATATAATAACATAAATTTTTTTAAATTTAATTTCTTAATTATTATCCATTTGCTTATCTATTGAAACAACAAAACTAAATAAATAAAAAGAAAATCCTCCTTTGTTTTCAGAATGCCTTATTATGTTATATCCCATATTAAACTAACAATGGAAACTTTATTAAAGCTGCGTTACATTTATTTCTACGGCGCGTGCGGAATATTCATATACAGTAAAATCCCATTTTTTTGAAGTTGAGGGGACCGAAAATCAAGAAAAAAGTTCAAATAACAATTTAGGATAATGAAAATTTAAATTTAAAAAAAATAATTATAATCAAAATAATTATGTACACCTGTATCTACAAATTTTAAAATAATACATAAGTTGTCAAAATATAGCATAAACAAATCAATAAAAGTAACATGACTACATATTATTTAGTTGTTTTCACGTAGTCCCATTGAATGTTTTTACTTAGTCCATTAAAATGGAAAAACAAAAATATTTGTAAAGTAATCACTTCATAACTTAAACAAAAATCTATTTTCTAAAATAATCTGTTATAGTACATTGTTTTTTTTTGCACTATTTTTAATAACAACGTAGTCCACGAGCTTGTCCACATACGCCATTTTGTATGCTGTATCCGTAAAGTAGTTAGAAACTGTTTCCAGCGCTTTTAAAACTTTGCTTCGTGATGGGCATGGCGGAACTTCGCACTCTGTGGCATCTTGCTCTTTATCTTCTTCATTCTCCGCTTCCATAAAATTCCCCGCGCCCATATTTTCGGCGTCGAAAATTGAAGATGTAGCCAAATCATTATCGAAGGTCACAAAATCTTCAAAAACTTCCTCTCCCAACAGTTCATTACCTGTGGCGCATATCGGTTTTGTAGTAGATTGCAGCTCTTCCATTTGTTCCAATTCCGAAACAAACGTACCGCTCTTACGAAAACAATTTTGTTATTGGAACATTGTTCCGTACAGGAAACAAGAAAATAAGGGTGGTTCGCCGATCTCAGCTTCTCTCAACCGGCGATGATGATGATGATAATGAGGTCGAAAGAAATGAAACACAAAAGATGTTCAATATAAGCACACTACGGTGACAAACTGGAGAATGCCTGCTGCAGCAGAATACTCCTGTTTTGATTCAAATTCATTACAATACATAGTCATTTTGCAAGTACATATGTAAAACAGCGACAGCCCACCGCTTGAGACGTTCTTCTAAGACGTCTTTGTTTTCCTAAATCTATCCCACGGGATTTTTGGCGCCGCGCCGATGACTACACCTTGAAATTATTAATACGTGTCTTATTGTAATAATTAATACGGCGCCTGCTCGGCGAGAAATTCCTGTGTGATACAAACATGGAACAGCCATTTTGAACTGGCAATAAATAATATGCAATTAATTTACTCCGATAATGGCATTTAGCATTTTGTATGATTCCTTGGTCCAAAAGCTGTAGAACTGATGTGTTTGGAGAGAAAAATAGAAGACGCACATTTGGAGTATTTAATTCCGGCGCATTATGAGCCGTACAATTGTCCAATGTTAACGGCACAAAACGATTTTCTGCTGCTAATCTTGCTGCTGCGAAATCTTATCAGCCAAGATTTAAAGATTTCTTTGGTCATCCATGCTTTTTTATTATATTCGTAATGGACTGAAAAGGTTCTTTTATCAAAACTTTTAAAACAGTAAGGTTTTTCAAATTTGCCTATTATTGTTGGTTTTAACTTTTCTTCGATGATGCTGGTGCAAGGAACGGCTTTATAAGTCTTTGTAAGTCGGCTTTGTAAGTCTTTCTTATTCCTCTTCCCTCTGTGATATTTCTCGCCTTTCAATGTTAAGGTTCTGTCTGGCATCGTATCCCGTTTTGTCCACGTTCAAAATATTTTTAGGTTCGTATTCATATAAGATAATATTTTGCCATTAAGCCATCTACTGACTTCTTCCTCGTCTACTCTTTGAGCATCGCCACAGATTGCTAACGATGCAATGTTGTTCAAATCGACTTAGCCAACCATTCGATGCGACAAAATCGTGAATATTCATTTGATTGGCTAACGATTTGGCTCTTTCAATTAAGATCGGACTTGTTATAGGTATGTTTGCCACGCGAACTTGATTGAAGAAATCGAAAAGTTTCCCCTCTATTTTTTCGTATTGTGCTTTACGAAGTTGCCGACGCTGACCATTATCATCGCATCTGATAAAATTGTCTTCTACTTTTTTTGTTTTTTAATATTGTCTACGAAGTTAATAATGGAATCACGTATTTTTCTGCTAATTTTGTCTTCGATAATATTTTTTTATCGCACTCTAGTATTAATTCAATTTTTTTAGCAACTGTTAGCGTTTTGTATGAATTTCTCACTGGTGCCATATATTATTATAGTCAAAATCACAAAAATGTTTTAATTTAATACAGAAATCAGAGAAACACAAGCGCACTCAGGATTTCAAAATGTATGACACGTAAACATTAAAGAAATACAAATAATCTTCTTTATAAATAAACCAATGGCAATAAAATGTTTAAAATTAGAAAAAAAAACTGAAGAACGCCAACCAAACAGTCTTCAAAATGCCTTAACACTAAACTTAAATAGAAATAAATGTCTGTATTAAAATTAATGAAAATAAAATACGAAAAAGTCTGAGAAACTCAACTACACACTATTATAGCATTTGTATAACAAAATATCCAATAACACAAATAAATATTATCTTCACAATGTAAACAAAAATAATTATGGTAATACGGAACGGACTTCACAGACCGGCAACCACTGAACAGACTTGTTATGTTACAGACTAATATTATGTTACTTGTGAGGGCGATAATTCTTGTTATCTTTTTCTAATGTAAAGAATACGAGCGAGAGAAAAGATTGTGAGCTAAGTTTGAAAATTTGAAGATGCAAGTTACAGTACATTTGTTATCTTTTTTTAGTGTTTTTAGTGTTAGTGTACATCGTGATTCGGTATGGGGGCAAGTACTAACTACCCATTACGATGAAGTTTCAATAGGCTCGCTATAGCGCGTTTACTTTAATTTAATTTTTTCTCGTTAATTTGTAATGCATATTTTCCAGATTGCAGGCATTTATTTTTAGCAAAAAAAAAAAAAACTAGGCAAAAATTAGATTAACAAATTTATTTGATAGGGTCGAAAAATAGCTTCGAATAACGATATTCAAATAATAGGTACAATTTAGTATGAAAATCTTCCGGTGGGACCACATTCTGCTCCAAAACTTCAATTTCCAGCGAATTTCGAATAAACGGGGTTTTACTGTATTAGGAATTTTTTTTTTATTTCGTTATATGTGGGAATTCGTTATTACGAATTTTTTTTTGGTCCCTTGGATTTCGCAATAACGAGGTTTTACTGTACTTTGTTAGAATTCGTGTGTATATATAGTCTTAAGTTGGGCAAGTTACTGTTTGTGAATAGTTGTACATTGCTTGAATTGCTCTGCATTTTTAATTAGTTCATTCAATTTCTATTTAAGCTCTTCAATACAAAATCGAGGAGACCAAAATTTAATAAAAAATTTGAATTTTGAAAGTAGTTTCATAGAAAGTTTTTAAAACAATGACATATTTTTTAAACATTTATATGTGTACTACAAATATACATTTTCTCAAAACATTTTTAAATTCATGTATTTGGCCAATGTATCAAGATACCCCTTTGTTCTAATAAAAATAAATGACCTTGATTCACGATCTTGAGCTCTGTCAACTTTCAATTTGATTTTAAAATCATCATGTTTTGCCAGGTTAATGCGCCGACAGGTGTTACTTTCCTTCAACTTATGAAACGATTCTTCAATTTTGGTGTGATTTTTCAAAATTGTTGAAACGGTCGAGTTGGCGATACCATATTTTTTTGCAATATTTCCCTTACTGTCAATTTTAGCATCCACATTTTTAATCCATTTTCTTCAAAATTGTTAATGTTTTATATGCACCGCAAACTGATGCCATTTTAATTTTAAAATTAAACACTTCAGGTAAAATAAAATATGAAAAAGTCTAAAATTTAACACAAGGACGCAACAAAAATACACAATATGTTTTACACTTCTCAAATAACACTTAGGGATCAGCAGTAACTTTTTAACAACAGTTGAATCTAAAATCTCAAAAGAGTGTCAGTTTTCACAATATTCACAAATAGTCAATATGTCAGTCAGATGACAGTAATACTTTCACACTATCTGACATGATAATAACTATGAACACGCAAACACGCATATAAAACAGAAAATGTAAAAATTAAGATAACAGAACTTCTACTAAATTCAGTTTTTGGTGGGATCTCTTAAGCCAGCCCGGCCGCGAAGGATTTCTGTCTTGCCGACTATCGCCCTGTTTGGGGTGTATTTACAGATGGTCAAACCCCGTAGGGATTAGGGGCCGGCCGTGGCGGAGTCAGCGCAGGTATAAAAATACTCGCAAATGTTCAGATTTATAATGACTAGATGAAATTTTATTTTAAATTTTGATTTAAAATTATTTCATGTTATGAATTATAGAGTTTTTCGAATTAGTAGAATTTTGTATGAAAATTTATTCGAGGGTAATAAAATATGATAAAATTTCCAAATTATAATTAATTTCGAAATAAAGTTAACAAGCTTTTACTGTAGTAATTCTTAATTCTTTGTATTCTATAAGTAGGTGGTTTTTATAATTTAAAGCCTAAATAAATAAAATGAAGTAAACAATGTATTTATTAAACTTGTATTGAATAAATAATAGGTATTGTGTTTATTCATATTAACCCCTTCATTGTACATTTAATTTATATTGTTCCTAGTACATACGTCGAACAAATCATGAATATGAAAGGTAGTTTTATAATACACGTGTAAGGCACTGTGACCAAAATCGTGGGTTTATAGAAAAT